>JBBBDQ010001477.1:0-47500 GCA_037127315.1 Ascarosepion bandense
TTATTCAAATAAAGCATTTTGACGATGACATCACTTTCAAGGGAGGTAATTTAAAGTCAGTGATACCTTTAAAATTGAGTTATTTCCCTTGCATTATCAAATGCGATACTTTCTTTGGGTAAATATTTTGTTTAAATAATTTTCTTAAATAATTTTGTTTAAATAAATTTTATTTAAACTTACAGGGTTGAGTTAAAGGAAGATAACTGATGCTTCAACAGCTGAAAGAGGCATGACTCGTGGAATTAGAATAGTTTACACGGGTGAACGAAATAAAGGGTTTAGTTGGAAATTCGAATCACCTGAAGACGGTCGGAGCTTACAACGGCCAAAATGTCGTGAATAATAGCAACAAAAATGAGGACAACAGTCTGAACAATAAATGGAGTAAATAATTACGATACCCCATCTCAGAAATATAGACAGATCCTGAAGGTGGCCGGGGCGTACAACCGCCGAAACGTGATGAATATAGCAATAAAGATGAGGACAACAGTCTGGAACAATGTAAATAGAAATACGATACCTCTTCTCATATAGACAGATCCAGAAGGTGGTCGGGGTGTACAACCTCCGAAACGTCGTAAATATAGCAACAAAGGTGAGGACAAAAGTCTGAATAATTTAAATAGAGTAAATAATTACGATGCTTCATCTCAGATATATAGACAGATCGTGAAGGTGGCCGGGGCGTACAACCGCCGAAACGTCGTAAATATAGCAACAAAGGTGAGGACAAAAGTCTGAATAATTTAAATAGAGTAAATAATTACGATGCTTCATCTCAGATATATAGACAGATCGTGAAGGTGGCCGGGGCGTACAACCGCCGAAACGTCGTAAATAGAGCAACAATGGTGGGGACAACAGTTTGATCAATGTAAAAACTTTAATGAAAATGTATTGGTGGTAATTTTTTCTAATGTATTGTTATATTTTCATGTTTTGACTCGAGTTTAGGGGTTCTATTGGCCATAGCTGGGATCATAGTAGGTGGTACCACATTTGTTCAGGTTGGACTTAGGGACAACAGCAGTCAAGAGGTGTTTCCTCCAGCCCCAAAACTTCCCGATTAGAGGCATTGCTGTCGGATGTAGTTTTTCGTCGCACCAAAGACAGAGATCTTAAAGTGAGCAATCCTTCATTAATTCTCATAGCACTTGCGCTACAGAATCGCAAAGAATTTCATCAAATGACAGAAACATTATCATTTGAAAACTTTCAACAGCAGCAACAACTAAAATGGATAGCATATGTAACTCGGAGAGAAAATAATGACATAATCAAGATGTTGACATTTCCCACTACTTCAAACAAAATGTTAGGAAGGAAAACCTCCATCAGTAGTAGAAAGAGTGATAACAGCTACTGGGCTTGAGAAGAGAAAATAATGACATAATCAAGATGTTGACATTCCACACTACTTCAAACAAAATGTTAGGAAGGAAAACCTCCATCAGTAGTAGAAAGAGTGATAACAGCTACTGGGCTTGAGAAGAGAAAATAATGACATAATCAAGATGTTGACATTCCACACTACTTCAAACAAAATGTTAGGAAGGAAAACCTCCATAAGTACTAGAAAGAGTGATAACAGCTACTGGGCTTGAGAAGAGAAAATCACCCATGTCTATTGAACAGGTGTAGAGGCTCATCTCTTGTTCCCTATTTAGGATGTGGTTTCCGGCTTTCTTTTTTCCAATCTTCTCACTGTTTTTTTTTTCTTTTTTTTTTTCAATTGGAGTAGATAGACTAAACTATCACCCGGTTCACACTCCACCCATGTCTATTGAACAGGTGTAGAGGCTCATTCGTTGTTCCCTGTTTAGGATGTGGTTTCCGGCTTTCTTTTTTCTTATCTTTTCACTTTTATGTAGCCCCCTGCACATCAGTGGCGTTACCGCCTTGCTCAAAAAAAAAAAAATGACATAATCAAGATGCTAGCATTCTACACTACTTCAAACAAAAGGTTAGGAAGGAAAACCTCCATAAGTACTAGAAAGAGTGATAACAGCTACTGAGCTTGTGAAGAGAAAATAATGACATAATCAAGATGCTGACTTTCCACACTACTTCAAACAAAAGGTTAGGAAAGAAAACCTCCATCACTACTGGAAAAAGCAATAACAGCTACTGAAGTTGAGAAACCTATTTTCCTGAAAAGTTGCTTTCAGAGAAAGCCCAGAGGTTAGTTTAGGTAGAGGAAGGGGTTGGGATGTATTGGTTTTTCTTTGAGTTAAGCTGGGGGAAGGAGCTAGTAGTAATTCTTCCTTCGTAGTGGGTGGTATGTGGCCTGACTCTAGGGTTAGCAGGGTAAGTGGTGTGGAGGTAACTGCTAGGCCAACTTTAAAAAAAGAGTTGCATGTTTTTATACCGGGACTAACTGGAGGAATAGAATAATTAGTGTAATTTATATTTATTTCTATGGCGTCACATACTTATGATCTCGCTTCGTTTGTTAAGGAGTATATTTTGGTCTTGACATTTTAAAATTTTAATTTTTTCTGTTAAACATATATTATACCTATCTCTTAAGCTATCAGGGGTCCTAGTCTTGCCGATGAGTTCCCATTTTATTTGGGGATATATATATATATATATATATATATTGTAATAGTTTTTACAATGGTTTATAAATTCATAGTATCACCACACAAAAAGTTTCGCGTTTCGAAGCTAACCATGTATTTTGGTCGCTTCTCTTCGGGTGATCAAGTTGATATGAAAATTATCTGGTGAAAAAACAGTTTATTTGTGGTGAATTTGTTTTTTTTTTTAGGTGAAAGTGGGGTTGGGATGTGACTTGGATTCTGTTGACCTTAGAGTTAGGTGTTTGGGGTGGTGGCTTAGTTCAGGATAGGTTTTCCTATTTATCTTGTCTGGATGTAGTTGTGGTGGCGTCGTAGGTGCTGCTATTTGGTTTTGGGGTGGGTATGTGTTGTTTTGTTTTTGGGCTGGTCACTTTATCGTTTAATTTTGGTTATTTTGTATTGGGGTATATGATTTTTTTGTTTTTTGCAGTGTCGATATTTTCTTTTCTTTTTCTACGATTTACAGGTAGCTGGACTTATTGTTGGTGTGGTGTGGGGTTTGTTATCTTTTGTTTCTACGTTTTTTGTTCCATTTATTAATAGGGTTGGTTATGTGTATTTATTGCATTTTTGGGGGGTCCTGTGGGTGGGGTGCTTATTTGTTTATTTAAATTTTAACGAGAAATATTTGGGATGTTTGCTAATTCGTCTCTACGGTTTAATAGTTCGCTAATGTTGGTGTACTTTAGAATGTGTAGCTTTTCACTTAAACAAGTGAGTTGCAAGTTCTAGTTTTTTCTAGGATTTTCCATTTTACTTTGGGTTTCTGTTTTGAATCCTTTAGCTTCTAAAAGTATGTAGAGAGGGATGTTTGATTTCAGTATAAGTTGTTTTTTAATGAAGTTAAGTGCATGTACCAGCGCTGCTTAAAAGTGTTCTTAGTTGATCCGATATACACTTTATTTATAGTTGGATTTTCAATTGATGTTATGTTGCATTGATAGATTATTGAGTTTATTTTACATTTAATTTGTAGTGGGCAGTTTCTAGGGTTTCTACAATTGCACATTTTTTCATTGTAATGTTTTATTGTATTTTGGTCGTCGGTTTTATTTTAAAAATAGAAACTACTTGCCAAATTTCAAAGTGAATCTTTATTCTGATTAGTTAAAAGGAACACACACATAAATTTTATGTCTTCCCACATACATAAATACTTTAACCGTGAATGAAAGAAAGAAATATGTACTCCCTAAAAATAGAAACTACTTGCCAAATTTCAAAATGAATCTTTATTCTGATTAGTTAAAAGGAACAAACACAGAAATTTTATGTCTTCCCACATCCATAAATAGCAAACGGATTGTTTCTTGTATTTAAATGTAAATCATTTTCACAACCAACATCTAACATTTCCTGATGACGAGATAGAAATCTCGAAACATAAAAATTTCCGTGTCGCAATGTATTTTTAATTCATAATTATATGATTATCTATATATAAAAAAATATATATTATTTCCCATTGAGCCGGAAATTTAGGTACCTTAGGTTGTATCTTATCTTCTTCTTTATATGCCGTATCCCCCTTAGGATGTAGGCGTCATTGGCTCTCCATAACTTCCTGTTCTTTGTAGCTCTTAATAAATTTTCTGCTAAACCCTGTTCCGTGATCTATTCATTCAAACTCGTGAAGGATGTCATGCGTTGTTTTCCGCTGCCCCTTTTGCTCTCTATCTGTCCCCGTGAATATCAAATTTTCCAAGCCCTCCTTCCTCATTCAATCAGTCAGTTGAGTGTCACACGCGATGCACGCTTGGGCGATCATGTCCTTTTCGTGATATCACTGGGTAGACAGAATATTCTCCCGCATTAGGTTGCCATTCCTGCGGTGGACTGGTTGCCAAAAAAGGCTATAGAACCCAATCCGTTCTGATATTTAAACTATAGCTGGAGGGAGAAGAGATGGATTAATATCTTTCCCAAGGGCATTTGTGAGTAAGTGAATGCAACGAATTCTACTGAAATTCGAACTCGGTTCTCCGACTTCTTATTCCGAGCCGATATACACTGCACAAATCGCAACAGTTTATTCTTAATGTTTCCATTGTTTTTGTTTCCATTTTTTAAAAAAGTTCATTGTGGTTCTAATGTCTGTTGTCTTGTAGAGTAGGGTGCGTGTTCATTGAACATCGGGAGTCACCAGTGTAGCGTAGGGAGCAGGTTAATATTTCTTTGATTCGGCCTTGTGTCAGACTTAACCGAACTCTCTACAGCTTACAAGTTTTATGCAGAGTTATAATCATCAGAAGGTTTTTCATCATCAAAAGGTCGGTTGTCAGTTGGAAAGTGTGGAATTGTGGCAGTAGAGTGGAATAATAAAATATACATTTTGAATGTTAAAATATAAATTTATTAAAAGGAGGAATAACATAAGTTGTAGAAGTTAATGTTCAATTAGAAACATTATTAAGAAATTATGGGTAGAGTTCGTGTTTAATGATAAAGTTGAGTTAAGGGTATCGAGAGTTCGCACAAAATGTTTGCAGTAGTAATTGTTGAAAGAGGCAAGAAGAATGAAAAAGAGAACAATTATCTCCGGGTCGATTTGAAGTTGGTTACATTTTAGTTCTTTCATCTCTCGGCTCCCATCTGTGTCTCTTGACTGACGCCGAGGTCATTTATATAGTCCTTTTGAATTTCACACTGGATCGCCAAGTCCTTCCAAGTAGCTTCCATTGGTCAAAAATCATTTTAACATCTTGCGAAATCTGGTTTCGACTTTTTCATTAAGCACAAGGACAATCCTTTTTCTGTTCCTTTTTCTGTTTGGGAAAATCAGGATTTCACACGTCGTTGTGAATTTTTGTAAAAGTGAAGAGCGTTGTTTTAATTAATTTATTATCCGCTATAGTCTTACTTGGTGGTCAGACTGTTGGGTACCAGACATTTGCAAACCAACTTTCAATTATTCAAAAAAAAAAAAAAAAGAAAAAAGATAGTTAATGTAGCAACATAACAATTGTAATAAAAAATAAAACGGTGAATAAGAGAATCATGACATTATTAGACAAGCCTACTCCTGAAAACAAGATCAGGCAGTCAGTTAAGTGCCATACGTGGTAAACGCCATTATTTATTACACTACCAGCATAGTCAAAAACTTCAAGTACCTTTTATTCTCAAACGTCTACCCATCGGGCTTGACGTTGCTTAACTTTGGTAACCTTACGAAAACTAGTGTTTCAACGTGATATGACCGTATGCCTTTTATACCTCCACCACATCCAAAGTTACAACATCTAGTATTCCGAAACGGCCACTCATCTAGGTACTGACCAGGCTCCACGTTGCTTAACTTCATGAACGTTCGGGAACCGATGTTTCATGTGATGAAACCTCAAGGCCTTACTCTGATGGTTTTCTATTTACTGTATTCCCAAGCTGAACATAATTCTCTTATCCTTAGAATTAAAAGAAAACCCCACGATATCCTGTATTTCAGGCTATGAGGCGCCACTACTCACGCCCTTGAACAGAGAAGCTGAGTGCTGCAGCCTTTGTGGGGTTATGGTCAATTTTCATGGCAATTGTTGTAATGAGCTTTCCTCTCTGATGCTATGACCAGCATTAGTTCCTACGGATGGTAGCAAAGGAAATCAAGCGAGAAAAAAGAATCATGCATTATCTGTATTATCATCCAGTCCTTTGTTGTTTCTATCTATGTTAGTAAGCCAATAGTTGTTGTCTTGTATGACAATTACTAGCTGAATAAGACCTCTTCCACCTTCTTTACGGGGTTTGTATAGACGGTCTATATCAGCCTTTGGATGATGCATCTTATGCTTAGAAAGAAGCTTTCTTGTTTTAGAATCCATTCGCCTGATGTCGTTTAGAGTCCAGTTTAAGATGTTGAAACTATATTGGACAACTGGGATTGCAAGGCTATTAATGGCCATAATTCTGTTCTGAGAATTCAATTCAGTTTTTAATATCAGTCGTAGCCTTCTATAGTACTCTTTACGCACTATTTCTTCCATTTTTTTATGGTGAAGTTTTTCACCCTCATTTACACCTAGGTATTTATAAGCTTCTTCTGGCTTTAATTCTTTTATTGTTACAGCAGGGTCTAAGCTAATTGAGGATGTTTCTTGTAGTGATCCAAGCGAGAAAAAATAATCATGCATTATCTGTATGAAGACAGAATGCATAGTTGCTGGCCAAAAGATAGACCCAAAGAGTGAATTGCAAATCGAAAGGTAAACGGTCAGTTTCGTACTGGATATTTGCGCCCCGGGCAATTGTGTTTTAGACAACTGCATACAAGGGTCTTTTGCTTCCCTGGATAATTGCGAACCTCTAGTAATTTTACTACATTTTCTTAAGAGTTGCTAATTTCAAATTAACTTTTAATCATTCCCAAAAAAGTAAAAAGAGAGTTAACATAACAATTCTGTTATCAACTGCAAATAAGAGAATGATGGCATTATTGGATAAATATACCCCTGAATATTGGATAAATATACCCCTGAATATTGGATAAATATACCCCTGAATATTGGATAAATATACCCATGAATATTGGATAAATATACCTCTGAATATTGGATAAATATACCCCTGAATATTGGATAAATATACCCCTGAATATTGGATAAATATACCCCTGAATATTGGATAAATATACCTCTGAATATTGGATAAATATACCCCTGAATATTGGATAAATATACCCCTGAATATTGGATAAATATACCTCTGAATATTGGATAAATATACCCCTGAATATTGGATAAATATACCTCTGAATATTGGATAAATATACCCCTGAATATTGGATAAATATACCTCTGAATATTGGATAAATATACCCCTGAATATTGGATAAATATACCCCTGAATATTGGATAAATATACCCCTGAATATTGGATAAATATACCCCTGAATATTGGATAAATATACCTCTGAATATTGGATAAATATACCCCTGAATATTGGATAAATATACCCCTGAATATTGGATAAATATACCTCTGAATATTGGATAAATATACCCCTGAATATTGGATAAATATACCTCTGAATATTGGATAAATATACCCCTGAATATTGGATAAATATACCCCTGAATATTGGATAAATATACCTCTGAATATTGGATAAATATACCCCTGAATATTGGATAAATATACCCCTGAATATTGGATAAATATACCTCTGAATATTGGATAAATATACCCCTGAATATTGGATAAATATACCCCTGAATATTGGATAAATATACCCCTGAATGCAAGATAAATTTCTTAAAAGGATAACTCACAACATTCATAACTTTTGATTAATTTGTGAAAATACAATAACTTTCAATTTTTTAAATATTTTTTTAACACTGTTAATCTCTCGTTGCATTTATAACAAAAATAAACTTTTTAATACAGGATTTTAAAAAAATTATTTCCTTTTATGCCTTTTTAAAATTTGCGATTAATACTCATGCTTATTTCAAAATGTATGGCAATATTTAGGGACACAAATGTCCTGATACGCAAGTGTCCGGGACGTAAATGTCCTGTATGCAACTGTTATAGAATCGTCTTACTTATACTAAATCTGGCGCTGGTGGTTTCTGAAAAGGGTTTTCTTAGTATTTTTCTATATTTCTGAGATGTGGTAGTATTTACAGTATTTACATTATTCGGACTTTTGTCCTCATCTTTGTTGCCATTTGTACGACGTTTAATAATAGATCATTCTATTTGTCTATATTTCTGAGATGAGGTAGTATTTACAGTATTTACATTATTCGAACTATTGTCCTCATCTTTGTTGCCATTTGCACGACATTTAATAATAGATCATTCTATTGGTCTATATTTCTGAGATGAGGTAGTATTTACAATATTTACATTATTCGGACTATTGTCCTCATCTTTTTTGCCATTTGTATGACGTTTAATAATAGATCATTCTATTTGTCTATATTTCTGAGATGAGGTAGTATTTACAGTATTTGCATTATTCGAACTATTGTCCTCATCTTTGTTGCCATTTGCACGACATTTAATAATAGATCATTCTATTGGTCTATATTTCTGAGATGAGGTAGTATTTACAATATTTACATTATTCGGACTATTGTCCTCATCTTTTTTGCCATTTGTATGACGTTTAATAATAGATCATTCTATTTGTCTATATTTCTGAGATGAGGTAGTATTTACAGTATTTACATTATTCGGACTTTTGTCCTCATCTTTGTTGCCATTTGTACGACGTTTAATAATAGATCATTCTATTTGTCTATATTTCTGAGATGAGGTAGTATTTACAATATTTACATTATTCAGACTATTGTCCTCATCTTTGTCGCCATTTGTACGACGTTTAATAATAGATCATTCTATTTGTCTATATTTCTGAGATGAGGTAGTATTTACAATATTTACATTATTCAGACTATTGTCCTCATCTTTGTCGCCATTTGTACGACGTTTAATAATAGATCATTCTATTTGTCTATATTTCTGAGATGAGGTAGTATTTACAATATTTACATTATTCAGACTATTGTCCTCATCTTTGTCGCCATTTGTACGACGTTTAATAATAGATCATTCTATTTGTCTATATTTCTGAGATGAGGTAGTATTTACAATATTTACATTATTCAGACTATTGTCCTCATCTTTGTCGCCATTTGTACGACGTTTAATAATAGATCATTCTATTTGTCTATATTTCTGAGATGAGGTAGTATTTACAATATTTACATTATTCAGACTATTGTCCTCATCTTTGTCGCCATTTGTACGACGTTTAATAATAGATCATTCTATTTGTCTATATTTCTGAGATGAGGTAGTATTTACAATATTTACATTATTCAGACTATTGTCCTCATCTTTGTCGCCATTTGTACGACGTTTAATAATAGATCATTCTATTTGTCTATATTTCTGAGATGAGGTAGTATTTACAATATTTACATTATTCAGACTATTGTCCTCATCTTTGTCGCCATTTGTACGACGAAATTCCTCGCACCTGAAGAAGGTGCCAGGAATTTCGAACCGGACCCTTTATTACACTCACTGGAGTATATCATCCTCATTCCTTGCGTAAAGCCTCGATTGGAAGTCATGAGTTATTTCCCTCTAACCCTGCAAGTTACTTGTTCACCACTGCTGTAATCTGGTATTGAACTCACAAGTCAGGAACTAACCAACGTCTATATCCACTGGCCATGTGCCCTGAAGAAGGCCGGAGCGTACAACGGTCTAAACGTCGTACAAATGGCAACAAAGATGAAGACAATAGTCCGAATAATGTATAAGGGTTTTTCTTAGGTTTTCATGTTATGCAAGGAGAGATCGATTGTTTCTCTCTCCTCCCCCTTTTCCATCCTGTTGTATGATTAAAAAAAAAACGAATCTTTAACATTTGAAATCAGCGGCTTTCCATACTTCAGTTTGAACAAAGACATAATGTCTTTTATATTTTTCAACGGACATTGGAGCTCACGAAAGAAACAGCGTATGCATATGCATATGCACCCTATAAAGAGAGCGAGAGAGGAACCAGTAGTCACATTGAAATCACATTAAAACTCTCGACAGCTGTTAAAATAGAAATCACTTGTGTCATTTCGTTTTCAGTCTTGTGTATTGAATAAAAAATAAATATAGCTTTTTCCCCGCCACTTATTATTATTATTATTATTATTATTATTATTATTATTATTATTAAATTAAAATGAAAAAGAAGTAATGCGTTTAAAAAGGCCCAAACAAAAGCGGTAAAATCCTATTACGTGAAATTACAATAAAATAAATCTTAAAAAAAAAAACGAAAAAAAAAAGTTTCAGACGCGTTTTATTATTTATTTATTTATTTATTTATTCTTTTTGTTTTGGTTCTAAATAATCGATCCGGTTTCTTTTAATTGCGTCTTTTTTTCTTGCGAGGAAAAATAAAAATAAACAAATATGAATCGATTTGATTACCAATTTTAATACACCTTTTTTATCACAACACAATGAATCAAGCCTCTCCATTATGACTTTTATTTTATTACCATTTAACTCAAAAGAAAATGTTGGCTTTTAGAAAATTCATATTTTAAGTCCTTAGAATCGTTACAAGTTTTTTTTTTTAAATGAGCCTTAATCCATTAATACACACCGTCCTACTTTATGGTAAAGCAATAATTGTTCATAAAGAGAAACTTACCATTCATATGTACAGGATTTTTATAGACTCTATAATTTATACGACACACACACACGCACGCACGCACGCACGCACGCCCACACACACACACACACACACACACACACACACACACACACACACACACACACACACACACGCTCCATTTGTAAACGAGTTATTACGCGACTTAGGCTTCTACCATGAGTGGTGTCTTCAGGCGATTTAAGAATTGTTTCCCTGAAGACACCACTCATGGTAGAAACCTGGGTCGCGTAATAATTCGTTTACAAATTGAAAATATTAAAAAATTCCACAATATAATTGTATTGAACACTTTTTAATACAAATATGCACTGGTCTAGTTTTATTATGAACAAAAACTAATTAATTAAACAATCAATCAATATATATATATATATATATATATATATATATATATATAATTAATACCATATTTTTATTTTTTTTCATAATCCATGAAGGATCACGAATTTTATTTTTATTTTTAAAATTTATACCGGATTTTGTCTCTATTTTTTAAAAGTTAATATCAGATTTTTATTTTTTTAATTTAACCGGATTATTTTTTTAATTAATACCTGTTTTTTTTTTTTAATTAATACAGGATTTTGTTTCAATTTTTAAAAATTAATATCAGATTTTTTATTTTTTTTTATTTAACCGGATTATTTTTTCACTCTTAATTTATAAATAAATTCAATATATACAGGCCATAGAAACATTTATTTTATTAAAACCATGATAATCTGCCAGTTAAGTGGCATAGATGATACAGGTCGGAGCGATCATGTCTCTTTCAAGACTGGCTAGAGAGGGGCGCTCCAACGTGGTTAGTAAGCTTGTTTCGCTAGATCAATTACGACAGAATAGTGAGTTCAATCCTCACTGAGTTCCCCATACTTTCAGTTTTAGAAAGTCACCATGACTAACTAGACAGAAGATTTTCCCACGGTAGGCTGCCGTTTCTTTATGCTGTAGACTGGTTGCTAGCCAAGGCCAAGGATATAGAAACTAGTCTGATTTGCTATTCAACTCATAGCATAGGAGAGATGGATTCATATATATTTTCTAAATGTATTTGCGCCTAAGTGAATGTAAAGAACCCGATTAGAATTCAAACTCCGTTATCTACTACACCATGCTGCACATCCTAACTATTATTTATTAGATACTATTATTTTTCACATTAATATGGGTTCCTTGAAATTCTATTATTTGTTTTCATTTTATCGAGCTAGCTGGGACATTCACGAGTCTATCACATCGGTTCTGCATCAAGGTTGGATGGTCATTAGGATGGCATCCTGTATTATAACATAGCCGATCAATGTGAGTGGTTGCTGGTCGACCAACCTGTCTCGCTCCATGCATACGTGTCTGTTGTGGAGTTATTTTTGAAGTGGAGGCTAGTATTTGTGCTAAAGTCGGTCTGAATAGGTTCGACGTACAAGACGTTAGGAAATTGATATAATATGTATTTCGCAGTGTAATCTTGCCAGGTCGCTGACTACTTTCGTATTCGACTAACTGTCGACTACTATCGTCCAACATCGACTGACCCTCGTTCCTCTTACTACTCCTACTTAAATTAGGTGGGGGAGTCTGTTCACTATAGAATAGGCGTGTTTCACTATAACAGTGTCCAAAGTAGTAAATCACTAACCAGTTGTCGTTGTGTAAGATTGTACAGGGATGGTCGTTGTTGTGCAGTGAATATCGGATCGGAACGTAAAATCGGTGAGCCGCGTTCGAATTTCAGTTGAATTCGTTGTATTCACTTATGTGTAAAAACTCTTGGAAAAGATATTGACCCGTCTCTTCTTCCTCCAGCTATGAGTTAAATGGCGCGACACGTTGTGTTCTATAACCTTCGTTGGTAACCAGTCTACCGCAGAAATAATCCTGCGAGAAAATACTCGGCCTAGTCTTGAAAGAGACATGATGGTCCAAGCGTGTGTCACGCATAGTACTTAACTGAATGAAGATTGTACAAATATCAGGGATGGTTCAATGCAGCTTTGATTTAGTTAGATGTTGTTTCCAAGAGATGTTAAGTATAGCTCTCAGTATCTGAGTGTAGGTTCCATCAAGTTTAGACTCTAGTTACTGTCCGGGCAGGGGCACTATATATTAACACCGCCGACACAGTAGCTCAAAATAATCTCCCATTGAGGTTGTTTCGTAGATCAAATTTCCAGCTTATATCCATTTTATTTAGGTACCTCCACGAATTCGCTGAAAAAAACAAAACAAAAAAACAAAAAACAAAAACAAAAAACAAAAAAAAAACAGCATAGTATGAAGAAAAACTAAATAAAAAGAGTTTTTTTTTTTTTAACTCGTTTCACCCCAAGCAAGGCAGTACCGTCTTTGATTCGCAGGGGGGCTACATAAGAAAGTTAAAGTTTTAGGCAGGAGGAGAGTGAAGAGAAAGACGGACCAGTTACAGGGGGTGTCAGAGAAAGGGCAAGAGAAGGATGGAAACACAGGTGTGAAGACATTTGCGAAGGTAGAGAGAAAGGAAAAGAAGAAGATACACAGGGTGATGTAGAAAGGGCTGGAGTTACATAAGAGAGTTGAAGTATTAGGCAGACGGAGAGTGAAGACAAAGACGAACCGGCTACAGGGGATGAAAGAGAAAGGGCAAGAGAAGGATGTGAACACGGGAGTGAAGACAGTTGCGAAGGTAGAGAGAAAGGAAAAGAAGATATACGGGGTGATGTAGAAAGGACTGGAGTTAAGTGGATAAGAGATGGGAATTGACACTGCATTTAAATTCCTGAAGGCTGTAGCCGCCAGGAAAGCAAGTATACGGAAGGGAGTTCCACAAGTGGGAAGTGCAAGAAAAGAAGCTGATGAGGTAGATTTTGTCGGTTGATTTAACTGTAAAAGGGTGGGAACTTGTTGCTAGTCTGGTTGCTCGAGTAAATTCTTGTGGAGGGGGCACTAGTGACCTAAGTTCGTCGGAATAGAAGCCATGAAAATATCTGTAGAAGAGACAGAGGGAAGCCACATTCCGCCGGTGAGAAAGAGGCTGGAGTCAAGCTGCCAGGTCGGGATCAATCAGATTACAGAGTCTCCTTTGAAGCCTGTAGAGAACACTGAGATGAACAGCAGGGGCACCTGATCAGATATGACAACAATATTCTATGCACGGTCGGAGGGCTGATTTATATATTTGCAAGATGGATTCAGGCGGAAAAAAACTTTCTGGCCCGACACAGTGACCCAACCTTCCTGGCAGTGGATTTAGCTATTGACTCAATGTAATGATTCCACTTGAGGTCAGAAGATAGGGTAAAGCCGAGGAGGCTTAGTATATTGCTTTCAGGGAGGCTCGCTTGGTCCATGCTTATGGTGGGCAGGAGTGATTGCCTGTGATGGTTGACAGATAGCAGTTTCGTTTTAGTAGCATTGAAATTTACAAGCCACTTCTTACCCTAGCCTACCACTGAGTGGAGGTCCTTCTCAAGATCAGCAGCAAGGTTATGTTTGTTCCCCTCGCCAGATTTCTTACTGATGCGAGAGTAAATGGTGGTGTCATCTGCGTAGATGCCTAGTTGGGATTTGATCACGTCTAGGAGATCATTTATGAAGGTTAGAAAGAGTGTCGGGCTTAGGATAGTGCTCTGGGGGACACCATCCTTCGTGCGATAGGATATGAAGGCATGTCCATTTAAAACAGCCTTCCTTATGCAGTTTGATAGGAAAGATTGGATCAGATCAAACAAGCATCCAGTGACATCATAACTCTCTAGCTTGCTCAGAAAACCAGCGTGCTAAACCCGATCAAAAGCCTTGGAGATATCCTGGGCAACAGTACGAGTTTCTCCGGATTTTTCGAGGGCCTGATATATGGACTGCGTGATTGTCGTTAGCATATTGGTCGTAGACCTGTCAAAGTGGAAGCCATACTGCCTGTCTGAGAATAATTTATGGACAGTAAAATATTGAGCTATTTCAGCATTGAAATAGCCTCGAACACTTTTCTGAAAATTAGTAGGAGGCTGATAGGGCAATAATTGGATGGGTCCAAGGATTCCCCTTAGTTTTTAAATACAGGAACCACAGAGAAGGACTTCCAACAGGAAGCAGAAAGGCAGTAATTATAGAGTTTAGAGAGGTCAGAGAAAAGTTCAGGGGCACATTTCTTCGGGACAATGACCGAGATCCCATCACCTCCAGACGAGTCAAATGTGGAGTCTGATGAGAATCTGCTAGCAAAACACTCGGCCTTGTCCACTGATGCCGTGAGGACCACGAATTTATTGGTTAAGTAAGGGATGGAGTAAGGGATGCTGTTGTTCAGCACACGTTTGCAGAGCCACCAATAGTCTTTAGAGCCGAACTTGCGGGCAGCTATGCGCTGCCTCATTCTCTCAGCAAACAACAGCTTAGCGTTACTCAGGATCCTCTTACACTCATTACGAGCAGAGGTAAATAGGCACCTATTGTGGTCAGGATTATGTCTCCGAAATGACCGAAAAGAGTAGTTCCTATGGGCAACAGACAGGAGAGAACCAGGGGAAAGAATGAGGTTTGGGATGGAACTTCTTGATCGGTATGACGGCATCAGTGCCAACTTTCATCTAGGAAGAGACCTCAGAGGCGCAGTCCTCAACTAGGAGATTGAACACTTTTCCCCAAAGGACGTTGCATAGGAAATCGTGAAGCGCATCCCAGTCTGATGGGAGTTACCGAGAGGGCAAAGCTGCAAGTGTTGGCAAGTGTCACGAATATATATATATATATATATATATATAGGTGAAGCAGAGAACTAGTAGAGAAGCGTTTTCTGAAGGGATACCAGGAAAGTGCGTGGGGAAATTCACCACTATTAAGAAATAGCAAAGTTTATGGCGTGAATGCTAGCTGAATCAGTGACTTAGTCTTTTAGTCACTTGGCATGATAGGCGTTAAGATCTCCAAACACAAATATGTTAGCGAATGGGTGAGAGGAAGTAGCCTTGTCTATATTGTCAGAGATGCTGTCTAGCAGGGAGCAGTCGGAAGAGGAGGGGGAACAGTATAGAAAGAAAAGATAGCTAACCGATTTGAGAAGTGACAGACGGAGACACAAGTATGGGTGGTTAGGTGATTCGAGAGATGTCACTCTAGCTAGAGGGAGGTGAACGCCCAGCTCATGCATTTGGACAATGGAGTCCTTCCTTAAGATGGGAAGGTATAGCCAGGGATCAAGAAGTCAGAGGAGGGAATTGAGGGGTTGAGATTAGTCTCACAGAGCGCTAGGATGTCTACAGGAGTCGGTACGAATACCCCTGATGTTAGTGTAGGAAATTTTTATCGGCAAAATGTTCATGTTATTATTAAGAGGATAGATCAAAGTATTTTTTAATAATTTTTAAAAATTAAAAAGATAATTTAAAACCCGTTCAAAATTCTGGTAAATAATATTTTGTTATTCTTTCGTCCGTGAGTGACGCAATTTTTACAAGGGCGAACGTAATATTACGCAAGTCACTTTTTGCCGGTGAAAAACACATTAATTAGAAATTCTTGCAAAAATCAAATAATGGTAGGATTTTGATGAAAATTTCAGGACTTATTCACAAATGGCTGAAATCATTTTTTAAATAATTATTTTTAGATAATCTTGGCAAAAACCTTTCTTTTTCATATGTTACTCCGCCACGACCAATTAATTTTCTGAAATGTCCAAAAATTCCTGAGAGTTCGCCTACATACCTAGTATTAATTAAATTCAGAAGTCAATGGGGAATGCGAATCAACTGCTTTTTTATTTTTTCCTAAACTAACCCATTTTAAGAAAATCTGCTCCGTCTGATTCTATCCTGCACATATATAAATCTACCATTCGCCCGTGCATCGAATACTGCGGCCACATCTGGTCGGGTGCCCCTGCTGTTCTCCTCGGAATTCTTGACAAAATACAACGGAGAGTCTGTAATGTGATCGATACCGACTTGGCAGACCGGCTGCAGTCACTCTCTCACCGGCGTGACGTGGCTTCCCTGTGCCTCTTTTATAAATACTTTCACGGCTTCTGCTCCGATGAACACTGGTGCCCCTAGGTATGTATTTGCACGAGATACTAGATTAGCAACTAGGTCCCACCTTTTTACAATGAAACCGATAAAATGTAACCGCAATTTCTACTCCAATAGCTTATTTTCTCGCACTTCCCGCCTGTGGAATTCCCTTTCACATGCTTGCTTTCCCGACAGTTACAATCTCCAGGAGTTTAAATTTAAGGTCAATAGACACCTCCTACACACTAACTCGCTTCTATTCTCTCAAGCACTCTTCCCACCTACCCAACCCTCATCCTCTGTATCCCTACCCGTCTATCACCCTCCTTCTGACATTTCCTATATTTAACCACTCTTTCTCATCACCTTTCCCTCTGTAGACCCTTGCGCAATAGTGGCAGTGGAATGCCTTGCTTGGGGTGAAATGATTAAAAAAATAAAATTAAAAAACAAAAAGGCCTTAAAATTATGACATTTTTTTTTATTTAGATAAACTTTAAGTTGGTTTTATAAACCATTTATTTTAAGGATATCATAGTCTGAAGAGAAAGTTTTTTTAAATGAATTTTTACAAGAATTGTTTTCATTTTTATTACTTTATATTATAATAAGTTATAAAATTTCAAAAATCTTTTAAAATTTCCTCTTTCATCGTTCATGCTAGGTTGATAAATTAATATGTGAAGACCATATTTACTAATCGAAAATTGAAAAAAACTAATACAAATCCGAAGTGGTGTAATGGTTAGCAAGCTTGTCTCGCTAGAACCTATTAGTTGTGCCACATCTAAGCGGCGCTTAGTAAATCAACTATCAAATTTAGATACAATTTTAGGATGTGCCTTGTAGTGCAGTGGGTATCGGCTCGGAACGTGAAATCGGGGAGCTGAGTTCGAACTCCAGTGGAATTCCTTGCATTCACTTTCGCACAAATACCGTTGAGAAAGGTATTAATCGGTCTATTCTCTCCAGTTATGGATTAAATAACAGGACAGATTGGGTTCTATAGCCTTGGCAACCAGTCTACCGCGGAAAGTAATGGCAACCTACTACGGGATAATCTTCTGCTCAGTCAGTCATGTCTCTTTCGAGACATGATCACCCAAGCATGTATTACGTATGGCCCTTAACTGACTGACTGAATACAAATCATCGAGCCATTCGATTTTAAGATAATTAAAACATTTTATTTGTGTGCATACAAATAACACGTATTTTCTTTTTACGGGTGATCGTAGGTGATATATATCCTTAAAAGGTCTCGTGTTTTAAAGGTTGCGCTCCTTACAGAAAAAAATATATAAATATTTTCGTCTGTGTGCGTTTTTTTCATCTCGCTTGTATGTTTTCTGTGCCCTACGTTTTAACATTCAACGGGCTTTACAAAACATCTTTCAAAATTTAAAGCAAGTTTTAATTCCTAGTTTCCTAATTTTGTTGAAAAAAAGTAATTGTGAATTTCACAATTTGTGGAGGTACATGAAAAATAGATATTAAAAATAAAATCAATAAATGCCATGACATTTCATAAATTATCGAGTTATATTTGTCATGTTATATAATTTCATTCTCTGTTATTAAATTGTACAATTATTTTAACAGAAGGTATTATATATTATTTTAAGTTTTATTTTTCACTAGCAGTATAGACCGGCGTTGCTCGGGTGTAATGAAAGGATTAAAACTAATCCATGGTCCTGGAGTTCGGACTCTTTGGACGTTGGCTAAAAAGCAATAGTTGTTTCCAGTTAAAGCGAAACCGTAAAGTGAAAGAAAGAAAAATGAATGGATGTAAGTCAAATTTTGATTTCTTGCTATCGATATCAAATAAGTTATTTTCGTCGTAAACTGAATTTTGAAGGCTAAATAAGTCCTCTGAGTAAATGGTATCATGGCTGAGACTAAGAACTACAATTATACCTACTTAGAGCTAAACCCGAAGCAAAAACTAAAATAAAAGGGCTGAAAAAATACAGATATACAGGCAAATAAACAGACACACACACAAACATGTTGCCTTTTATATGTATATATTATCGATTTTCTGCACTATTGTAAGAACTGCAACCTTGAAACTTCTGAATATCGTTTCTTATGTCTTTGTCTACGAGTGCATCAAATTTGATTAAAATCGGACCACTCCTTCTATACCCCGATTTTTTCGATTTTTGATATTTATCTGGGGTACCTCGAAACAAAACCTAGCTAAGAACACTCGCAGACGCTTATAGTACAACTGCGTAAATTTTCAAGAAAATCGGTTCAGCCGTTTCGGCGTCTATAGGTAACGGGGACACACACACACACACACACACACACACACACACACACACACACATGCACACACACAGAGACAAAGTTCCATTTATAAATAAGTTTAGATAAAACATCTGCAAACGTAAGGCTATAAAGCTAAACTAACTAAAATTCTATAAGATATAAGATAATTGCTGAAAATATTGTGTTAAATTTTAAATGTTACTATGTACTTCAAAACCAAAAAACGAAGCGTACGATTAAGCTACATAAAGCTATGTCAAATTCGTCTTCCACACTTAGCATTTTTTGACGATTAAGGTAAGTTTAAATTTGCTAATAATGTGTCAGTGATGTATATTTTATTTTTGCAAGATTGTTAAAACCGAGAATTGGCTTCTGTTTAATATGTGTTGACCAATCAAAAATGGTCGAAAAATTGAAATTTTTAAAACCTCAAAATTTTTTATGTTCCAATCAATATAATTTCGGTTTGAAATACACCAGAACATTTTGCTTACTGGAATTAGTAAATTTAATCTCTTGGCTTACAATTAAAGCTAAAACTAAAGCTTTAAGAAAATCCATTAAAAAAAAAATTAAATTTAGGCATCGAAAATGAGTGGAGGTACCTAATTTTATTCAAGGCAACCCAGGCTTTAGCTATGGGAATTTTCATATCCTTTTTAAGAGAATACATTTTGCTTACTGGAATTAGTAAATTTAATCTCTTGTATTTTAATTAAAGCTAATCGCTTGGATTTAGTAAATTTAATCTCTTGTATTTTAATTAAAGCTAATCGCTTGGATTTAGTAAATTTAATCTCTTGTATTTTAATTAAAGCTAATCGCTTGGATTCAGTAAATTTAATCTCTTGTATTTTAATTAAAGCTAATCGCTTTGATTTAGTAAATTTAATCTCTTGTATTTTAATTAAAAGCTAATCGCTTTGATTTAGTAAATTTAATCTCTTGTATTTTAATTAAAGCTAATCGCTTGGATTTAGTAAATTTAATCTCTTGTATTTTAATTAAAGCTAATCGCTTGGATTTAGTAAATTTAATCGCTTGTATTTTAATTAAAGCTAATCGCTTGGATTTTAATTAAAGCTAATCGCTTGGATTTTAATTAAAGCTTCAAGAAAATCCATTAAAAAAATAACTTAAATTTAGGCATCGAAAATGAGTAGAGGTACTTAATTTTTTTCAAGGCGACCCAGGCTTTAACAATGCGAATTTCCATATCCTTTTTAATAGAATTCATTGGGTTTAAAATATTTGACAAATTTTATTGATTCACTTGTGGCGGTTTATTTTGATCTTTGCTGGCTGAAGCCTATGAATTCAGTTTTAGACACATTGGCAAACGGTTCAACATCGCTTGCAGCAGTTTCTAGATGGAGCAAAAATTTACAACTCAATGTTTCTCAATAGGATACAATCAGAAGTAGAAAAAGTACTCCGAAAAAAAATCTAAATGGTTTTCGAAAAAATAGATCAACCGTTCGGCAAATCCGGATTGTTTGGTTGATTATTGAGGACAAATAATCTCCAAGCGCCTTACTTTTTGTAGATTTTTCTAAAGCATTCGATTCTTTACACAAGGGAAAAATTCAGAAGATCCTTCTAGCATATGAACTCCGCCCCGGAGACATTAACTGTCATAACCATTAACATCAAAAATTGTAATATGAACTCCGGGAAAGAATTTTTATTGAACATTAGATTTATAAGGCCAAGAAATTCAGTTGTTCTTGTCCTTAAGGACACATGACCCAGTGGATATAGACGTTAGTTAGTTCCTGTGACTTGACCCAAAGAGCTGTGATTTCAAAACCAGGCATAAACATTGACACACACACACACACACACACACACACACACACACACACACACACACACACACACACACACACACACAGTGGTGAACAAGAAGAGTCCGGTTAGAGGGAGATAACTCATAAGAATGATATATCCTAGTGACTGGAATAAATAGAACGTCGTACAAATGGCAACAAAGATGACGACAATAGTCCAAATAATGTAAATACTGTAATTACTACCTCATCTCAGAAATATAGACAAATAGAATGATCTATTATTAAACGTCGTACAAATAGCAACAAAAGTCCGAATGATGTAAATACTGTAAATACTACCTCATCTTAGAAATATAGAAAAATACAATGATCTGTTATTAAACGTCGTACAAATAGCAACAAAGATGAAGACAATAGTCCGAATAATGTAAATAGTGTAAATAATACCTCATCTCAGAAATATAGACAAATAGAATGATCTATTATTAAACGTCCTGGAAATGGCAACAAAGATGAGGACAATAGTCCGAAAAATGTGAATACTGTAAATACTACCTCATCTCAGAAATATAGAAAAATACAATGATCTGTTATGAAACGTCGTACAAATAGCAACAAAGATGAAGACAATAGTCCGAATAATGTAAATAGTGTAAATAATACCTCATCTCAGAAATATAGACAAGTACAATGATTTATTATTAAACGTCGTAGAAATGGCAACAAAGATGAGGACAATAGTCCGAAAAATGTGAATACTGTAAATACTACCTCATCTCAGAAATATAGAAAAATACAATGATCTGTTATTAAACGTCGTACAAATGGCAACAAAGATGAGGGCAATAGTCCGAATAATGTAAATAGTGTAAATACTACCTCATCTCAGAAATATAGACAAATAGAATGATCTGTTATTAAACGTCGTACAAATGGCAACAAAGATGAGGACAATAGTCCGAAAAATGTGAATACTGTAAATACTACCTCATCTCAGAAATATAGAAAAATACAATGATCTGTTATTAAACGTCGTACAAATGGCAACAAAGATGAGGGCAATAGTCCGAATAATTTAAATAGTGTAAATACTACCTCATCTCAGAAATATAGACAAATAGAATGATCTGTTATTAAACGTCGTACAAATGGCAACAAAGATGAGGGCAATAGTCCGAATAATGTAAATAGTGTAAATACTACCTCATCTCAGAAATATAGACAAATAAAATGATCTTTCGTTATTAAACGTCCTGGAAAATGGCAAATAAAGATGAGGACAATAGTCCGAAAAATGTGAATACTGTAAATACTAATTCCTCATCTCAGAAATATAGACAAATAGAATGATCTGTTATTAAAGGTCCTGGAAATGGCAACAAAGATGAGGACAATAGTCCGAAAAATGTGAATACTGTAAATACTACCTCATCTCAGAAATATAGACAAATAGAATGATCTGTTATTAAACGTCCTGGAAATGGCAACAAAGATGAGGACAATAGTCCGAAAAATGTGAATACTGTAAATACTACCTCATCTCAGAAATATAGACAAATAGAATGATCTGTTATTAAACGTCCTGGAAAATGGCAATAAAGATGAGGACAATAGTCCGAAAAATGTGAATACTGTAAATACTACCTCATCTCAGAAATATAGACAAATAGAATGATCTGTTATTAAACGTCCTGGAAATGGCAACAAAGATGAGGACAATAGTCCGAAAAATGTGAATACTGTAAATACTACCTCATCTCAGAAATATAGACAAATAGAATGATCTGTTATTAAACGTCCTGGAAATGGCAACAAAGATGGTGACAATAGTCCGAAAAATGTGAATACTGTAAATACTACCTCATCTCAGAAATATAGAAAAATACAATGATCTGTTATTAAACGTCGTACAAATGGCAACAAAGATGAGGGCAATAGTCCGAATAATGTAAATAGTGTAAATACTACCTCATCTCAGAAATATAGAAAAATAGAATGATCTGCTGCTAAACGTCCTGAAAATGGCAACAAAGATGAGGACAATAGTCCGAAAAATGTGAATACTGTAAATACTACCTCATCTCAGAAATATAGACAAATAGAATGATCTGTTATTAAACGTCCTGGAAATGGTAACAAAGATGAGGACAATAGTCCGAAAAATGTGAATACTGTAAATACTACCTCATCTCAGAAATATAGAAAAATACAATGATCTGTTATTAAACGTCTCATGGAAATGGCAAAAACAAAGATGAGGGCAATAGTCCGAATAATGTAAATAGTGTAAATACTACCTCATCTCAGAAATATAGACAAATAGAATGATCTGTTATTAAACGTCCTGGACAAATGGCAACAAAGATGAGGGCAATAGTCCGAATAATGTAAATAGTGTAAATACTACCTCATCTCAGAAATATAGACAAATAGAATGATCTGTTATTAAACGTCGTACAAATGGCAACAAAGATGAGGACAATAGTCCGAATAATGTGAATACTGTAAATACTACCTCATCTCAGAAATATAGACAAATAGAATGATCTGTTATTAAACGTCGTACAAATGGCAACAAAGATGAGGGCAATAGTCCGAATAATGTAAATAGTGTAAATACTACCTCATCTCAGAAATATAGACAAATAGAAAATGATCTGTTATTAAACGTCGTACAAATGGCAACAAAGATGAGGGCAATAGTCCGAATAATGTAAATACTGTAAATACTACCTCATCTCAGAAATATAGACAAATAGAATGATCTGTTATTAAACGTCGTACAAATGGCAACAAAGATGAGGGCAATAGTCCGAATAATGTAAATAGTGTAAATACTACCTCATCTCAGAAATATAGAAAAATACAATGATTCGTTATTAAACGTCGTACAAATGGCAACAAAGATGAGGGCAATAGTCCGAATAATGTAAATAGTGCAAATACTACCTCATCTCAGAAATATAGACAAATAGAATGATCTGTTATTAAACGTCC
This sequence comes from Ascarosepion bandense, assembly GCA_037127315.1. NCBI lineage: Eukaryota > Metazoa > Mollusca > Cephalopoda > Sepiida > Sepiidae > Ascarosepion > Ascarosepion bandense. Next base: position 23,852 of record JBBBDQ010001477.1, read on the forward strand.
TGGAATGGCAACAAAGATGAGGGCAATAGTCCGAATAATGTAAATAGTGTAAATACTACCTCATCTCAGAAATAGGACAAATAGAATGATCTGTTATTAAACGTCCTGGAAATGGCAACAAAGATGAGGACAATAGTCCGAAAAATGTGAATACTGTAAATACTACCTCATCTCAGAAATATAGACAAATAGAATGATCTGTTATTAAACGTCCTGGAAATGGCAACAAAGATGAGGACAATAGTCCGAAAAATGTGAATACTGTAAATACTACCTCATCTCAGAAATATAGAAAATATACAATGATCTGTTATTAAACGTCGTACAAATGGCAAACAAAGATGAGGGCAATAGTCCGAATAATGTAAATAGTGTAAATACTACCTCATCTCAGAAATATAGACAAATAGAATGATCTGTTATTAAACGTCCTGAAAATGGCAACAAAGATGAGGGCAATAGTCCGAATAATGTAAATAGTGTAAATACTACCTCATCTCACAGAAATATAGACACAAATAGAATGATCTGTTATTAAACGTCGTACAAATGGCAACAAAGATGAGGACAATAGTCCGAATAATGTGAATACTGTAAATACTACCTCATCTCAGAAATATAGACAAATAGAATGATCTGTTATTAAACGTCGTACAAATGGCAACAAAGATGAGGGCAATAGTCCGAATAATGTAAATAGTGTAAATACTACCTCATCTCAGAAATATAGACAAATAGAATGATCTGTTATTAAACGTCGTACAAATGGCAACAAAGATGAGGGCAATAGTCCGAATAATGTAAATAGTGTAAATACTACCTCATCTCAGAAATATAGACAAATAGAATGATCTGTTATTAAACGTCCTGAAAATGGCAACAAAGATGAGGGCAATAGTCCGAATAATGTAAATAGTGTAAATACTACCTCATCTCAGAAATATAGACAAATAGAATGATCTGTTATTAAACGTCGTACAAATGGCAACAAAGATGAGGACAATAGTCCGAATAATGTGAATACTGTAAATACCACCTCATCTCAGAAATATAGACAAATAGAATGATTCGTTATTAAACGTCCTGGAAATGGCAACAAAGATGAGGGCAATAGTCCGAATAATGTAAATAGTGTAAATACTACCTCATCTCAGAAATATAGACAAATAGAATGATCTGTTATTAAACGTCCTGGAAATGGCAACAAAGATGAGGGCAATAGTCCGAATAATGTAAATAGTGTAAATACTACCTCATCTCAGAAATATAGACAAGTACAATGATTTATTATTAAACGTCGTAGAAATGGCAACAAAGATGAGGACAATAGTCCGAAAAATGTGAATACTGTAAATACTACCTCATCTCAGAAATATAGAAAAATACAATGATCTGTTATTAAACGTCGTACAAATGGCAACAAAGATGAGGGCAATAGTCCGAATAATGTAAATAGTGTAAATACTACCTCATCTCAGAAATATAGAAAAATACAATGATCTGTTATTAAACGTCGTACAAATGGCAACAAAGATGAGGGCAATAGTCCGAATAATGTAAATAGTGTAAATACTACCTCATCTCAGAAATATAGACAAATAGAATGATCTGTTATTAAACGTCGTACAAATGGCAACAAAGATGAGGGCAATAGTCCGAATAATGTAAATAGTGTAAATACTACCTCATCTCCGAAATATAGACAAATAGAATGATCTGTTATTAAACGTCCTGGAAATGGCAACAAAGATGAGGACAATAGTCCGAAAAATGTGAATACTGTAAATACTACCTCATCTCAGAAATATAGACCAATAGAATGATCTATTATTAAATGTCGTGCAAATGGCAACAATGATGAGGACAATAGGCCGAAAAATGTGAATACTGTAAATACTACCTCATCTCAGAAATATAGACAAATAGAATGATCTGTTATTAAACGTCAAAATAAATGGCAACAAAGATGAGGGCAATAGTCCGAATAATGTAAATAGTGTAAATACTACCTCATCTCAGAAATATAGACAAATAGAATGATCTGGTTATTAAACGTCCTGAAATGGCAACAAAGATGAGGACAATAGTCCGAAAAATGTGAATACTGTAAATACTACCTCATCTCAGAAATATAGACAAATAGGAATGATCTGTTATTAAAGGTCCTGGAAATGGCAACAAAGATGAGGACAATAGTCCGAAAAATGTGAATACTGTAAATACTACCTCATCTCAGAAATATAGACAAATAGAATGATCTGTTATTAAACGTCCTGAAAATGGCAACAAAGATGAGGACAATAGTCCGAAAAATGTGAATACTGTAAATACTACCTCATCTCAGAAATATAGACAAATAGAATGATCTGTTATTAAACGTCCTGGGAATGGCAACAAAGATGAGGACAATAGTCCGAAAAATGTGAATACTGTAAATACTACCTCATCTCAGAAATATAGACAAATAGAATGATCTGTTATTAAACGTCCTGGAAATGGTAACAAAGATGAGGACAATAGTCCGGAAAATGTGAATACTGTAAATACTACCTCATCTCAGAAATATAGAAAAATACAATGATCTGTTATTAAACGTCGTACAAATGGCAACAAAGATGAGGGCAATAGTCCGAATAATGTAAATAGTGTAAATACTACCTCATCTCAGAAATATAGAAAAATAGAATGATCTGTTATTAAACGTCCGAAATGGCAACAAAGATGAGGACAATAGTCCGAAAAATGTGAATACTGTAAATACTACCTCATCTCAGAAATATAGACAAATAGAATGATCTGTTATTAAACGTCCTTGGCAACAAAGATGAGGACAATAGTCCGAAAAAATGTGAATACTGTAAATACTACCTCATCTCAGAAATATAGAAAAATACAATGATCTGTTATTAAACGTCCTGGAAATGGCAACAAAGATGAGGCAAAAAAGCAATAGTCCGAATAATGTAAATAGTGTAAATACTACCTCATCTCAGAAATATAGACAAATAGAATGATCTGTTATTAAACGTCCTGAAACTGGCAACAAAGATGAGGGCAATAGTCCGAATAATGTAAATAGTGTAAATACTACCTCATCTCAGAAATATAGACAAATAGAATGATCTGTTATTAAACGTCGTACAAATGGCAACAAAGAAGAGGACAATAGTCCGAATAATGTGAATACTGTAAATACTACCTCATCTCAGAAATATAGACAAATAGAATGATCTGTTATTAAACGTCGTACAAATGGCAACAAAGATGAGGGCAATAGTCCGAATAATGTAAATAGTGTAAATACTACCTCATCTCAGAAATATAGACAAATAAAATGATCTGTTATTAAACGTCGTACAATGGCAACAAAGATGAGGGCAATAGTCCGAATAATGTAAATACTGTAAATACTACCTCATCTCAGAAATATAGACAAATAGACGATCTGTTATTAAACGTCGTACAAATGGCAACAAAGATGAGGGCAATAGTCCGAATAATGTAAATAGTGTAAATACTAACTTCATCTCAGAAATATAGAAAATAATGATCTGTTATTAAACGTCGTACAAATGGCAACAAAAGATGAGGGCAATAGTCCGAATAATGTAAATAGTGTAAATACTACCTCATCTCAGAAATATAGACAAATAGAATGATCTGTTATTAAACGTCCTGGAAATGGTAACAAAGATGAGGGTAATAGTCCGAATAATGTAAATAGTGTAAATACTACCTCATCTCAGAAATATAGACAAATAGAATGATCTGTTATTAAACGTCCTGGAAATGGCAACAAAGATGAGGACAATAGTCCGAAAAATGTGAATACTGTAAATACTACCTCATCTCAGAAATATAGACAAATAGAATGATCTGTTATTAAACGTCCTGGAAATGGCAACAAAGATGAGTGACAATAGTCCGAAAAATGTGAATACTGTAAATACTACCTCATCTCAGAAATATAGAAAAATACAATGATCTGTTATTAAACGTCGTACAAATGGCAACAAAGATGAGGGCAATAGTCCGAATAATGTAAATAGTGTAAATACTACCTCATCTCAGAAATATAGACAAATAGAATGATCTGTTATTAAACGTCCTGGAAATGGCAACAAAGATGAGGGCAATAGTCCGAATAATGTAAATAGTGTAAATACTACCTCATCTCAGAAATATAGACAAATAGAATGATCTGTTATTAAACGTCGTACAAATGGCAACAAAGATGAGGACAATAGTCCGAATAATGTGAATACTGTAAATACTACCTCATCTCAGAAATATAGACAAATAGAATGATCTGTTATTAAACGTCGTACAAATGGCAACAAAGATGAGGGCAATAGTCCGAATAATGTAAATAGTGTAAATACTACCTCATCTCAGAAATATAGACAAATAGAATGATCTGTTATTAAACGTCGTACAAATGGCAATCAAAGATGAGGCAAATAGTCCGAATAATGTAAATAGTGTAAATACTACCTCATCTCAGAAATATAGACAAATAGAATGATCTGTTATTAAACGTCCTGGAAATGGCAACAAAGATGAGGGCAATAGTCCGAATAATGTAAATAGTGTAAATACTATCTCATCTCAGAAATATAGACAAATAGAATGATCTGTTATTAAACGTCGTACAAATGGCAACAAAGATGAGGACAATAGTCCGAATAATGTGAATACTGTAAATACCACCTCATCTCAGAAATATAGACAAATAGAATGATCTGTTATTAAACGTCCTGAAAATGGCAACAAAGATGAGGGCAATAGTCCGAATAATGTAAATAGTGTAAATACTACCTCATCTCAGAAATATAGACAAATAGAATGATCTGTTATTAAACGTCCTGGAAATGGCAACAAAGATGAGGGCAATAGTCCGAATAATGTAAATAGTGTAAATACTACCTCATCTCAGAAATATAGACAAATAGAATGATCTGTTATTAAACGTCGTACAAATGGCAACAAAGATGAGGACAATAGTCCGAATAATGTGAATACTGTAAATACTACCTCATCTCAGAAATATAGACAAATAGAATGATCTGTTATTAAACGTCCTTGGAAAATGGCAACAAAGATGAGGGCAATAGTCCGAATAATGTAAATAGTGTAAATACTACCTCATCTCAGAAATATAGACAAATAGAATGATCTGTTATTAAACGTCGTACAAATGGCAACAAAGATGAGGGCAATAGTCCGAATAATGTAAATACTGTAAATACTACCTCATCTCAGAAATATAGACAAATAGAATGATCTGTTATTAAACGTCGTACAAATGGTACAGCATGAGGGCAATAGTCCGAATAATGTAAATACTGTAAATACTACCTCATCTCAGAAATATAGACAAATAGAATGATCTGTTATTAAACGTCGTACAAATGGCAACAAAGATGAGGACAATAGGCCGAATAATGTAAATACTGTAAATACTACCTCATCTCAGAAATATAGACAAATAGAATGATCTGTTATTAAACGTCGTATTAAATGGCAACAAAGATGAGGGCAATAGTTCGAATAATGTAAATACTGTAAATACTACCTCATCTCAGAAATATAGACAAATAGAATGATCTGTTATTAAACGTCCTGGAAATGGCAACAAAGATGAGGGCAATAGTCCGAAAAATGTGAATACTGTAAATACTACCTCATCTCAGAAATATAGAAAAATACAATGATCTGTTATTAAACGTCGTACAAACAACAAAGATGAGGGCAATAGTCCGAATAATGTAAATACTGTAAATACTACCTCATCTCAGAAATATAGACAAATAGAATGATCTGTTATTAAACGTCGTACAAATGGCAACAAAGATGAGGGCAATAGTCCGAATAATGTAAATAGTGTAAATACTACCTCATCTCAGAAATATAGAAAAATACAATGATTCTGTTATTAAACGTCGTACAAATGGCAACAAAGATGAGGGCAATAGTCCGAATAATGTAAATAGTGTAAATACTACCTCATCTCAGAAATATAGACAAATAGAATGATCTGTTATTAAACGTCGTACAAATGGCCACAAAGATGAGGGCAATAGTCCGAATAATGTAAAGAGTGTAAATACTACCTCATCTCAGAAATATAGACAAATAGAATGATCTGTTATTAAACGTCCTGGAAATGGCAACAAAGATGAGGACAATAGTCCGAAAAATGTGAATACTGTAAATACTACCTCATCTCAGAAATATAGACCAATAGAATGATCTATTATTAAATGTCGTGCAAATGGCAACAAAGATGAGGACAATAGTCCGAAAAATGTGAATACTGTAAATACTACCTCATCTCAGAAATATAGACCAATAGAATGATCTATTATTAAATGTCGTGCAAATGGCAACAAAGATGAGGACAATAGTCCGAAAAATGTGAATACTGTAAATACTACCTCATCTCAGAAATATAGACCAATAGAATGATCTATTATTAAATGTCGTGCAAATGGCAACAAAGATGAGGACAATAGTCCGAAAAATGTGAATACTGTAAATACTACCTCATCTCAGAAATATAGACCAATAGAATGATCTATTATTAAATGTCGTGCAAATGGCAACAAAGATGAGGACAATAGTCCGAAAAATGTGAATACTGTAAATACAACCTCATCTCAGAAATATAGACCAATAGAATGATCTATTATTAAATGTCGTGCAAATGGCAACAAAGATGAGGACAATAGTGCGAAAAATGTGAATACTGTAAATACTACCTCATCTCAGAAATATAGACCAATAGAATGATCTATTATTAAATGTCGTGCAAATGGCAACAAAGATGAGGACAATAGTCCGAAAAATGTGAATACTGTAAATACTACCTCATCTCAGAAATATAGACCAATAGAATGATCTATTATTAAATGTCGTGCAAATGGCAACAAAGATGAGGACAATAGTCCGAAAAATGTGAATACTGTAAATACTACCTCATCTCAGAAATATAGACCAATAGAATGATCTATTATTAAATGTCGTGCAAATGGCAACAAAGATGAGGACAATAGTCCGAAAAATGTGAATACTGTAAATACTACCTCATCTCAGAAATATAGACCAATAGAATGATCTATTATTAAATGTCGTGCAAATGGCAACAAAGATGAGGACAATAGTCCGAAAAATGTGAATACTGTAAATACTACCTCATCTCAGAAATACAGACCAATAGAATGATCTATTATTAAATGTCGTGCAAATGGCAACAAAGATGAGGACAATAGTCCGAAAAATGTGAATACTGTAAATACTACCTCATCTCAGAAATATAGACCAATAGAATGATCTATTATTAAATGTCGTGCAAATGGCAACAAAGATGAGGATAATAGTCCGAATAATGTAAATAGTGTAAATACTACCTCATCTCAGAAATATAGACAAATAGAATGATCTGTTATTAAACGTCGTACAAATGGCAACAAAGATGAGGGCAATAGTCCGAATAATGTAAATAGTGTAAATACTACCTCATCTCAGAAATATAGACAAATAGAATGATCTGTTATTAAACGTCCTGGAAATGGCAACAAAGATGAGGGCAATAGTCCGAATAATGTAAATAGTGTAAATACTACCTCATCTCAGAAATATAGACAAATAGAATGATCTGTTATTAAACGTCGTACAAATGGCAACAAAGATGAGGACAATAGTCCGAATAATGTGAATACTGTAAATACTACCTCATCTCAGAAATATAGACAAATAGAATGATCTGTTATTAAACGTCCTGGAAATGGCAACCAAGATGAGGGCAATAGTCCGAATAATGTAAATAGTGTAAATACTACCTCATCTCAGAAATATAGACAAATAGAATGATCTGTTATTAAACGTCCTGGAAATGGCAACAAAGATGAGGGCAATAGTCCGAATAATGTAAATAGTGTAAATACTACCTCATCTCAGAAATATAGACAAATAGAATGATCTGTTATTAAACGTCGTACAAATGGCAACAAAGATGAGGACAATAGTCCGAATAATGTGAATACTGTAAATACTACCTCATCTCAGAAATATAGACAAATAGAATGATCTGTTATTAAACGTCCTGGAAATGGCAACAAAGATGAGGGCAACAGTCCGAATAATGTAAATAGTGTAAATACTACCTCATCTCAGAAATATAGACAAATAGAATGATCTGTTATTAAACGTCGTACAAATGGCAACAAAGATGAGGGCAATAGTCCGAATAATGTAAATACTGTAAATACTACCTCATCTCAGAAATATAGACAAATACAATGATCTGTTATTAAACGTCGTACAAATGGCAACAAAGATGAGGGCAATAGTCCGAATAATGTAAATACTGTAAATACTACCTCATCTCAGAAATATAGACAAATAGAATGATCTGTTATTAAACGTCGTACAAATGGCAACAAAGATGAGGACAATAGGCCGAATAATGTAAATACTGTAAATACTACCTCATCTCAGAAATATAGACAAATAGAATGATCTGTTATTAAACGTCGTACAAATGGCAACAAAGATGAGGGCAATAGTCCGAATAATGTAAATACTGTAAATACTACCTCATCTCAGAAATATAGACAAATAGAATGATCTGTTATTAAACGTCCTGGAAATGGCAACAAAGATGAGGACAATAGTCCGAAAAATGTGAATACTGTAAATACTACCTCATCTCAGAAATATAGAAAAATACAATGATCTGTTATTAAACGTCGTACAAATGGCAACAAAGATGAGGGCAATAGTCCGAATAATGTAAATACTGTAAAAACTACCTCATCTCAGAAATATAGACAAATAGAATGATCTGTTATTAAACGTCGTACAAATGGCAACAAAGATGAGGGCAATAGTCCGAATAATGTAAATAGTGTAAATACTACCTCATCTCAGAAATATAGAAAAATACAATGATCTGTTATTAAACGTCGTACAAATGGCAACAAAGATGAGGGCAATAGTCCGAATAATGTAAATAGTGTAAATACTACCTCATCTCAGAAATATAGACAAATAGAATGATCTGTTATTAAACGTCGTACAAATGGCAACAAAGATGAGGGCAATAGTCCGAATAATGTAAATAGTGTAAATACTACCTCATCTCCGAAATATAGACAAATAGAATGATCTGTTATTAAACGTCCTGGAAATGGCAACAAAGATGAGGACAATAGTCCGAAAAATGTGAATACTGTAAATACTACCTCATCTCAGAAATATAGACCAATAGAATGATCTATTATTAAATGTCGTGCAAATGGCAACAATGATGAGGACAATAGGCCGAAAAATGTGAATACTGTAAATACTACCTCATCTCAGAAATATAGACCAATAGAATGATCTATTATTAAATGTCGTGCAAATGGCAACAAAGATGAGGACAATAGTCCGAAAAAATGTGAATACTGTAAATACTACCTCATCTCAGAAATATAGACCAATAGAATGATCTATTATTAAATGTCGTGCAAATGGCAACAAAGATGAGGACAATAGTCCGAAAAATGTGAATACTGTAAATACTACCTCATCTCAGAAATATAGACCAATAGAATGATCTATTATTAAATGTCGTGCAAATGGCAACAAAGATGAGGACAATAGTCCGAAAAATGTGAATACTGTAAATACTACCTCATCTCAGAAATATAGACCAATAGAATGATCTATTATTAAATGTCGTGCAAATGGCAACAAAGATGAGGACAATAGTCCGAAAAATGTGAATACTGTAAATACTACCTCATCTCAGAAATATAGACCAATAGAATGATCTATTATTAAATGTCGTGCAAATGGCAACAAAGATGAGGACAATAGTCCGAAAAATGTGAATACTGTAAATACTACCTCATCTCAGAAATATAGACCAATAGAATGATCTATTATTAAATGTCGTGCAAATGGCAACAAAGATGAGGACAACAGTCCGAAAAATGTGAATACTCTAAATACTACCTCATCTCACAGAAATATAGACCAATAGAATGATCTATTACGAAATGCCGCAAATGGCAACAAAGATGGAGACAATAGTCCGAAAAATGTGAATACTGTAAATACTACCTCATCTCAGAAATATAGACCAATAGAATGATCTATTATTAAATGTCGTGCAAATGGCAACAAAGATGAGGACAATAGTCCGAAAAATGTGAATACTGTAAATACTACCTCATTCAGAAATATAGACCAATAGAATGATCTATTATTAAATGTCGTAAAAATGGCAACAAAGATGAGGACAATAGTCCGAAAAATGTGAATACTGTAAATACTACTCCTATCTCAGAAATATAACGAATAGAATGATCTATTATTAAATGTCGTGCAAATGGCAACAAAGATGAGGACAACAGTCCGAAAAATGTGAATACTGTAAATACTACCTCATCTCAAAGAAATATAGACCAATAGAATGATCTATTATTAAATGTCGTGCAAATGGCAACAAAGATGAGGACAATAGTCCGAATAATGTAAATAGTGTAAATAATTACCCATCTCAGAAATATAGACAAATAGAATGATCTGTTATTAAACGTCGCGGGAAGAAATGGCAACAAAGATGAGGGCAATAGTCCGAATAATGTAAATAGTGTAAATACTACCTCATCTCAGAAATATAGACAAATAGAATGATCTGTTATTAAACGTCCTGGAAATGGCAACAAAGATGAGGACAATAGTCCGAAAAATGTGAATACCGTAAATACTACCTCATCTCAGAAATATAGACCAATAGAAATTATTCATTATTGGGTCGTCGTGCAAATGACAACAAAGATGAGGACAATAGTCCGAAAAATGTGAATACTGTAAATACCACTTCATCTCAGAAATATAGACCAATAGAATGATCTATTATTAAATGTCGTGCAAATGGCAACAAAGATGAGGACAATAGTCCGAAAAATGTGAATACTGTAAATACTACCTCATCTCAGAAATATAGACCAATAGAATGATCTATTATTAAATGTCGTGCAAATGGCAACAAAGATGAGGACAATAGTCCGAAAAATGTGAATACTGTAAATACTACCTCATCTCAGAAATATAGACCAATAGAATGATCTATTATTAAAATGCAATGTATAACAAAGATGAGGACAATAGTCCGAAAAATGTGAATACAAATACTAATTATCTCAGAAATATAGACCAATAGAATGATCTATTATTAAATGTCGTGCAAATGGCAACAAAGATGAGGACAATAGTCCGAATAATGTAAATAGTGTAAATACTACCTCATCTCAGAAATATAGACAAATAGAATGATCTGTTATTAAACGTCAAAAATAAATGGCAACAAAGATGAGGGCAATAGTCCGAATAATGTAAATAGTGTAAATACTACCTCATCTCAGAAATATAGACAAATAGAATGATCTGTTATTAAACGTCCGAAAATGGCAACAAAGATGAGGACAATAGTCCGCAAAATGTGAATACTGTAAATACTATCTCATCTCAGAAATATAGACCAATAGAATGATCTATTATTAAATGTCGTGCAAATGGCAACAAAGATGAGGACAATAGATTGAAAAATGTGAATACTGTAAATACTACCTCATCTCAGAAATATAGACCAATAGAATGATCTATTATTAAATGTCGTGCAAATGGCAACAAAGATGAGGACAATAGTACGAAAAATGTGAATACTCTAAATACTACCTCATCTCAGAAATATAGACCAATAGAATGATCTATTATTAAATGTCGTGCAAATGGCAACAAAGATGAGGACAATAGTCCGAAAAATGTGAATACTGTAAATACTACCTCATCTCAGAAATATAGACCAATAGAATGATCTATTATTAAATGTCGTGCAAATGGCAACAAAGATGAGGACAATAGTCCGAAAAATGTGAATACTGTAAATACTACCTCATCTCAGAAATATAGACCAATAGAATGATCTATTATTAAATGTCGTGCAAATGGCAACAAAGATGAGGACAATAGTCCGAAAAATGTGAATACTCTAAATACTACCTCATCTCAGAAATATAGACCAATAGAATGATCTATTATTAAATGTCGTGCAAATGGCAACAAAGATGAGGACAATAGTCCGAAAAAGGTGAATACTGTAAATACTACCTCATCTCAGAAATATAGACCAATAGAATGATCTATTATTAAATGTCGTGCAAATGGCAACAAAGATGAGGACAATAGTCCGAAAAATGTGAATACTGTAAATACTACCTCATCTCAGAAATATAGACCAATAGAATGATCTATTATTAAATGTCGTGCAAATGGCAACAAAGATGAGGACAATAGTCCGAAAAATGTGAATACTGTAAATACTACCTCATCTCAGAAATATAGACCAATAGAATGATCTATTATTAAATGTCGTGCAAATGGCAACAAAGATGAGGACAATAGTCCGAAAAATGTGAATACTGTAAATACTACCTCATCTCAGAAATATAGACCAATAGAATGATCTATTATTAAATGTCGTGCAAATGGCAACAAAGATGAGGACAATAGTCCGAAAAATGTGAATACTGTAAATACTACCTCATCTCAGAAATATAGACCAATAGAATGATCTATTATTAAATGTCGTGCAAATGGCAACAAAGATGAGGACAATAGTCCGAAAAATGTGAATACTGTAAATACTACCTCATCTCAGAAATATAGACCAATAGAATGATCTATTATTAAATGTCGTGCAAATGGCAACAAAGATGAGGACAATAGTCCGAATAATGTAAATAGTGTAAATACTACCTCATCTCAGAAATATAGACAAATAGAATGATCTGTTATTAAAGGTCGTACAAATGGCAACAAAGATGAGGGCAATAGTCCGAATAATGTAAATAGTGTAAATACTACCTCATCTCCGAAATATAGACAAATAGAATGATCTGTTATTAAACGTCCTGGAAATGGCAACAAAGATGAGGACAATAGTCCGAAAAATGTGAATACTGTAAATACTACCTCATCTCAGAAATATAGACCAATAGAATGATCTATTATTAAATGTCGTGCAAATGGCAACAAAGATGAGGACAATAGTCCGAATAATGTAAATAGTGTAAATACTACCTCATCTCAGAAATATAGACAAATAGAATGATCTGTTATTAAACGTCCTGGAAATGGCAACAAAGATGAGGACAATAGTCCGAAAAATGTGAATACTGTAAATACTACCTCATCTCAGAAATATAGAAAAATACAATGATCTGTTATTAAACGTCGTACAAATGGCAACAAAGATGAGGGCAATAGTCCGAATAATGTAAATAGTGTAAATACTACCTCATCTCAGAAATATAGACAAATAGAATGATCTGTTATTAAACGTCCTGGAAATGGCAACAAAGATGAGGACAATAGTCCGAAAAATGTGAATACTGTAAATACTACCTCATCTCAGAAATATAGAAAAATACAATGATCTGTTATTAAACGTCGTACAAATGGCAACAAAGATGAGGGCAATAGTCCGAATAATGTAAATAGTGTAAATACTACCTCATCTCAGAAATATAGACAAATAGAATGATCTGTTATTAAACGTCCTGGAAATGGCAACAAAGATGAGGACAATAGTCCGAAAAATGTGAATACTGTAAATACTACCTCATCTCAGAAATATAGAAAAATACAATGATCTGTTATTAAACGTCGTACAAATGGCAACAAAGATGAGGGCAATAGTCCGAATAATGTAAATAGTGAAAATACTACCTCATCTCAGAAATATAGACAAATAGAATGATCTGTTATTAAACGTCGTACAAATGGCAACAAAGATGAGGGCAATAGTCCGAATAATGTGAATAGTGTAAATACTACCTCATCTCAGAAATATAGACAAATAGAATGATCTGTTATTAAACGTCCTGGAAATGGCAACAAAGATGAGGACAATAGTCCGAAAAATGTGAATACTGTAAATACTACCTCATCTCAGAAATATAGACAAATGCCATTATGATGTTATACTTCTTTTCCGTCTTTCTTATCGCACTTATATGCATTATGGTAACGGTGTAAATGTCTTTTATGACTGGCACTGGTTTTGGTTTTACACTATCTTTATTATAGATAGAGATAGAATACACTGCGATATATATATATATATATATATATATATATATATATATATATATATATATATATCCTTACAGAATAGACTGAGATAGATATATAGATATATAGATAAATAGATTCAGATGAAAATCGATAGATAAATCGATTCTTACGACGTAACAAAAAGTGAAGTTTAGTAGCTGTAAATGCTCAAAAACACAGCTACTATTTTCCGATTTACGCCCTCACACCCAGATTGAGCATTCTGGAAGAATAGTAGACTTTGAAAAACAGTAGCTACCCTGGCATATACGCATCGCTCATTCACTAATGAATTAGAGCACTCTGGCTATTGGGCGTGTATAGTGATAATATACATGCTAAAAAAGTCTTCCTTCTTCTACCGTGCGCCCCTGGCCCAGAGGTAGAATCGCCGACTGACACCACTTCGGTCGGGTTTCAATCCTGGGTTAGAAGCAATCGGAGTATCACAGCTCATCAGTACGGTTAGATTCCGATTGCTTATATTATGTATGTGTATATATCATTATACACGCCCAAAAACCAGGGTGCACTAATTCATTACTGAATGAGCGATGCATACATACCAGAGTAACTACTGTTTTTCAAAGTAAATAGTCATCCGCAGACAGATCTGTTTCGCTATATCACAGCTCATCAGTACGGTTAGACTCTGATTGCTTTTAACGCAGGATTGAAACCCGACCGAATTGGCGTAAGTCGGCGATTCTACCTCTGGGCTATAGGCGCTCGGTAGAAGAAGGCAGACTTTTTAGCGTGTATATTATCATTATACACGCCCGATAGCCAGAGTGCTCTAATTCATTACTGAATATATATATATATATATATATATATATATATATATATATATATATATATAAATTTAGTGTATCGAGACAGCAGATAATTTTCTAAACATATACTGTTAAATATAAGAGACAATGAATGTCTATTATGTTTAATCATGAGTCATTATAAACATCGTATTTTAGCTTTAATTTCAGTTGAAAAAAAGATAAAAATTTCCAACATTTGGATCATATTTTTTAAGTTGATTCTAAGCTTTCGGCTCAAATGAGCCATCTTCAGAGAGGTTGCAAGGACTGAATAAAATCACGTTTAAATCTGGTCATAACACATTGGATTGCATTTAAATATATGGTTCTGTTAACATTTCGAGCTCTCACGCGGTGTGACGTCATAGAACCGCATTACAAATTTACGAACTGCGTTTGCTATTTGGTAACTTGTTTAGCAAAGTTTTATGTCAACTAAAGATAAAATCGTCTTTGATAGTGGATGTTTTTATGCTAATGTCCCTGTAACCTCTCTGAAGATGGCTCATGTGAGCCGAAAACTTGGAACCAACTGAATAAAAAATTATCCAAATTTGGAGAATTTTTGTCTTTGTTTTCACCTGAAATTAAAGCCAAAATACGATATTTAGAACTGCTCATGATTAAACATAATAGACATTTATTGTCTCTTATATATATATATATATATATATATATATATATATATATATATAGTTAAGGTATGTTATATTTGTGGATGAAAGTGTTCAGTATTAGGGATAGAATATATGTAAATATAAAATTGGCACTTCAACTTCCCACAGCGACATTCTGTTTCAGGCTTAAACGACGCAGTCTACAGGCTTTTTATATTTATACACACACATACGCACCCACGCACACACACGAACATACAAATACACACACAAACACATACAAAAACAATGATCCATACGTACACAAACACACGCAAACACACACACATACACACATATACACACAGACACAAACACACAAAACACACACATAAAGAGGCTCATCCCTTGTTTCCTGTTTAGGATGCTGTTTCCGGTTTTCTCTTTTCTAATCTTCTTCTCACTTCATTTTTTTTTCATTTGGAGTAGATAGACTAATCTATCGCCCGGTTCACACTCCACCCACGTCTATTAAATAGGTGAAGAGGTTCATCCCTTGTTCCCTGTTTAGGATGTGGTTCCCGGCTTTCTCTTTTCCAATCTTTTCACTCTTATGTAGCCCCCTGTGCTTCAGTGGCGTTACCGTCTTGTTCGGGGTGATATGATTAAAAAAAATCTATTTTATCAAATTTCTACTCACTTATCATGCAATATTATCACTTGCAAATTTGAAATATATATATATTCTCTAACTTTTGGATAATTTTTTATTAAGTTGGTTCTAAGCTTTTGGTTCACATGAGCCATCTTCAGAGAGGTTATACATTAACATAAAAAACATATGTAGTACTTTGATCAGAAAGGTGACAGGTAAGTCTACGGGAGAGCGTGGGTGTAGTAAAACTAATATATGTAGTGGGTTAATTATTAGTACCAGAGATACAGTATCTGAACGTGCATGTAAATTGATACTAATGTAGTGTATCAACATTTCTTAGAAAAACAAAGTCATGTAGGTTATATCAGACAGATTTTAGTCAACAATACAATAATCCTCACTCATATACACAGTAAAAAGAACCTTCAGATATTGGAGACCATGAACATTAAATCCAAACAACTCACACTTAATAAAATCACATTTAAATCTGGTCATAACACATTACATTGCATTTAAATACATAGTTCTGTTAACATTTTGATCTCTCACGCGGTGTGACGTCATAGAACCGCATTACAAATTTAGGAACTGCGTTTGTTATTTGGTAACTGTTGTCGTTGCTTAGCAAAGTTTTATGTCAACACAAGATAAAATCGTCGCTGATGGTGGATGTTTTTATGTTAATGTCCTTGTAAGCTCTCTGAAGATAGCTCATGTGAGCCGAAAGCTTAGAACCAACTTAATAAAAAATTATCCAAATGTTGGAGAATTTTTGTCAATATTTTCACCTGAAATTAAAACCAAAATAGGATGTTTAGAACGGCTGATGATTAAATATAATATACATTCATTGTCGCTTATATTTAACAGTATATGTTTAGAATATATATATATATATATATATATATATATATATATATATTCTTTAATGATAATGTTTAGCGCCAACATTGTTGTTTTTTCTGTGGTTTTAATGATAAAATGTGTTTTGGCAAGCAGGTTTTTTTTTATCGTAAAGTGCTCGATATCGGCGTGGACATAGAGCTTCGATAAATACAAAAAATTGTCTCTTTAACTGAGCAAATTCATGCCTTCTTTGAAGTTTCGTGAGAACACAGTCATGGTATCTCACTCGTCAGGGCCGCTTGTGCAGAAATAAAATATACATCTGTGACAGAACATTTTTAGAAACTTAACAAATTTAATGTTAAGTTAATCTGATTTACACGTGTATTACTTAGTTGTAACATTAAATTTAGAATAAAACTATTTTTTAATCACAGTGTTGATCTTTCTGACTTCCTAGTATATTTGACATTTGAAGACAGCCAGACAGATACGAGATAAGAAGAGTGTGTGGCGACCGGAATTGACAAAATTGTGCAACTTTCTTTCTGTAAGGGTAAGAAACTGTGAAACACATGAGCTTTTAATGCATACATAGAAATTACCATACAAGAAAAAACTTAAAATACAGAAAAAAAAAATTAAAAATAATTTTAAAAATACGAAGGCACGACGATTTGTATTAAACGTTTCAATTTTCGATTAGTAAATATAGTCTTCATTTAATAAACTAACAACACATCTTTGAAGTACTTTCAGAAATATTTTTGAAACTTTGAAAATTATTATAATTAAAAAAAATGAAAACAATTTTTAAAAATTTCATTATTAATAGAAAAAAATATTTCTTCAGACTATAATGTCCTTAATATATATTATATATTAAAGCAATTAAAAGCTTATCAAATTAAATAATGTCATAGTTTTATTACATATTTTTTATTTTTACTATTAGGGTCAGATATTCGGAAATAAAGGCAAAATATTCCAGAAAAATATTAGATGATTTATATTCCCCAATGAGTCCTGCGTTTAACTAATAAAACTAATTTTCCCAGCAAAATTTAATTTCTTAAAATTTCATGAATTGGGTACCAGATGTAAAAAAATATTTTTAAAAAGATTTGTATAGTGATTTCAAAAATAATTTCATTCATTTGTGAATAAGTCCTGAAATTATTTGATTTTTGCAAGAATTTCCAAATTAATATTTTTCACTGGAAAAAAAAATGAATTATTGTAATATTACATTTTCCATTTTAAACTCTCGTAACGATTTGGTGATTCGTCATCGAAAATCATAACAAGATTTTTTACCAAAATTTCGAACGTGTTAAAAAGGACGAAAACAAATTTAAAATAATTAAAAATACTTTGATCTTTCCTCTTAATAACATAAACATTGATGGAAAAACTTTTGGAGCCTTTTTTCTTAACACTATGCTGTTTTTTCAGCGATTTAATTGAGGTACCTCATATATATATATATATATATATATATATATATATATAGTCTTCCGCAGACAGACCTGTTTCGCGTATCATAGATCATCAGTACGGTTAGACATCCGATTGCTTTTTACTCAGAATTGAAACCCGACCGAATTGGCGTCAGTCGGCTATTCTACCTCTGAGCTATGAGCGCACGTAGAAGGAGGCAGACATTTAGAGTGTGATATATCATGTATACACACGCCAATAGCTGAGAGTGTTTTAATTCATGACTGAATGAACGATGCGTAGATGCTAGAGTAGCTATTGTTTTTTCAAAATCTATCATTCTTCCAGAGTGCTCAATCAGGGTGTGAGAGCGCGTATATATATATATATATATATATATATATATATATATATATATATATATTATAGTCATCCACAGACAGATCTGTTTCGCTGTATCACACGTCATCAGTACGGTTAGACATTCGATTGCATTTAGAAAGGACTGAAACCCGACTGCACTGACATTGGCGATTCTACCTCTGAGCTATGGGCGCTCGGTAGAAGAAGGCAGACTTTTAGCGTGTAATATACCATATAAACATGTGCCAGTAACTGAGAGTGTTCTAATTCATTACTGAATGTATAATGCGTAGATGCTAGAGTAGCTACGCTACAAAGAATTGATGGAAATGCTCAGCAGTCTAGACATATTTGGGAAAGACTAAAGAATAATCAAGTATCTCTGCTAGCAGAAAACCGCCTGCATACGGACAAGTAACGAATTCGGCAGATATACAAAGATAGAAAGGGGCGTAAGACAAGGGTGGGTCTTTTCACCGGATCTATTCAATTTGTACAGCGAGAATATTCTGAAGACCCTAGAAGTTATGCCAGGATTTAACATCGGAGGCCACAATTTAAACAGCATAAGGTACGCAGATGATACAGTGCTGATTGCAGACACAGAAAGGAAACTACAAGACCTCCTACAGAAGGTAGCTGAAGCGAGTGATAAGAAAGAACTACAAACTGCAAGAAAACTAAATGCATAGTCATCAGCAGAAAGGGCAGCCCAAAATGCAAAATACACGTGGAGGATACTAAAATCAAGCAGGTACAAAAATTTAAATTTTTTAAAAATTTTTTTATAAGCGTTTCACCCCGAGCAAGGCATGTCACTGCCACTACTGTGCAGGGGGCTACGTAGAGTGGAGAAAGGCTGATTAAATATAGGAAATGACAGAGGGTGGGTGATAGGCGGGTAAGGATACCGAGAATGAGGGTTGGGTAGATGAGAGTGTTGTGAGAATAGTTGGGAGTTAGTGTGATAGGAGGTATCTATTGACCCTACATTTAAACACCTGGAGATTGTAACTGTCGGGAAAGCAGACTTGTGGAAGGGAGTTCCACAGGCGGGAAGCGCGAGAAAAGAAGCTGTTGGAGTAGAATTTACGGTTACATCTTATTTGTTTAACTGTAAAAGGGTGGGACCTAGTTGCTAATCTAGTATCTCGTGTAAATTCGTGCTTAGGCGGCACCAGTGATCTAAGCTCATCGGAGCAGAAGCCATGAAAGTACTTGTAGAAGAGAAACAGTGAAGCCACATCACGCCGGTGTGAGAGCGGCTGCAGCCGGTCTGCCAAGTCAGTATCGACCACGTTACAGATCCTCCTTTGTATTTTGTCAAGAAGCCCAAGGAGAGCAGCAGGGGCACCCGACCAGATATGGCAGCAATATTCAATACACGGGCGGATGGTAGATTTGTATATGTGCAGAATAGATTCAGGTGGGAAAAATTTCCGGGCCCTGCACAGGGAGCCGACTTTCATAGCAGTAGATTTGGCAATGGATTCAATATAGTCATTCCATTTGAGGTCCGCCGAGAGTGTAAGGCAAAGGAGGCGTAGTATTTTACTCTCTGGGAGGTTAGCCTGTCCCATGCTAATGGGAGGTAGATGCGATTGTCTATGGTGGTTAGTTGATAACAGCTTTGTTTTGGAGGCATTGAAATTTACCAACCATTCCCTACCCCAGGTCACTACGGATTGGAGGTCCCTCTAGGAAGTGTTATAACAGAAAACGGAAAGTGCGACACAGAGATCCGAAGGCGAATTGGTATGCCGAAGGGTGCGTTCCAGAAGCTGAGTAAAGTATTAAGAGACAGGAAACTTTCACTACAAACAAAGAAGAGAGTACTGGATTGCTATGTGATGTCAGTTCTTCAATATGACAGTGAATGCTGGACAATATAATAAAAGATAAAGGAAAAACTACAGCAGTGGTGAACTGGCAGGGTTAGAGGAAGATAACTCATGATGTTTAGTATTAACAACGTATTATATTATTGTGATTATCATCACAGTATATTAGGGGTCGTTATACTACGCGTGGCCCTTATAGTTACGTACTCAACCCATTGAGCTATTGTGGTCATCCCTGAAGGCGGAGAGAAAAAGGTATTATGCGTCAACATTCGAACAGATGGTGCACCAACCATCTGAGGGAGTGTCGAAAGTAGGGCACAGACTGAGATATATCGAAAGTTCAAATTATGATGCAATTCTGGTGGCAACCATGTGTGGTACAACCATGTAGTCCAGTACTACCAGGGATTTTATGATATGTTTTGAATGATTGTATTTTTTATTAATTTGACTCGGCGGACAGAAAGTGCGACACAGACATCCGAAGGCGAATTGGCATGGCGAAGGGCGTGTTCCAGAAGCTGAGTAAAGTATTAAGAAACAGGAAACTTTCACTACAAACAGAGAAGAGAGTAATAGATTGCTATGTGATGTCAGTTCTTCAATATGGCAGTGAATGTTGGACAATATCATGGATGATGAATGAAAAACTTGAAGCAACTGAAATGTGATTCTAGAGAAGGATGCTGCGAATATCATGGACCGAGCATGTGATCAATGAGGAGGTTTTGGAAAGGATGGAAAAACGAAAAAGAAATTAATACTGAGCATCAGGGAGAGACAGCTGAAGTTCCTGGGATATGCAATGAGGAAGGAGGGCTTGGAGAACCTGATACTAACAGGCCAGATAGAGGGGAAAAAGACAGGAGAAAGCAGCGGATAACATATTTGAAGGACCTGATCAGGTGGATGACAGAACAAGGGCTGCGTGGTGTAACAGGAGAAAGCGTGCAAAGAGCCACCAGGGATAGGGAAATGTGGATATACATGACGCCTACGTCCTGAAAGGACAGGACACATAGAAGAAGGAGAAGACCATTAGTGATTTGCAAAAAACCAATGTAGTTTATAAATTCATATGTCCATTTAGAGAATGTATCTCTAACAACCTAAATAATATCTACATTGGCCACACTACAAATTCGCTCTCACGGCGTCTGACGTTGCACTTAAATGAAAATTCAAATATATTCCGATATTTAAAACAACACGGTTATCAACGCACACTTCTGAGAAAAACGCTCGTTGATAACGCGTACATACTTAAACAAGAAAATAATAAACAGAAACTAAAAATCCTGGAAGCAATCTACATTAAACAATTTAAATTTGGTTTGAATACAATCAATTTTGATATTTCCAATAACGTACTCAAATGCCTGTAATCAGATCAGGGACCACAATTTTGTCACTGTCTTCGGCCATCCACCACGGTAGGGATGGACTTGTATTTTCAATTTAATTCTCTTTATTGTTAATAACTTAAATGTTCTATGCTTATTGTGTGTTAATATTTATTCTTTGATAATGGCTTATGTGAGCCGAAAGCTTAGACCCGATAAAAAAATCAACAATTACTGTGATTTTTTGTTGTCTTTCAACGACATCACCATCAAGTATATCAGACGGTACGAACGGATCCTACACAAAATGAATAGACAAAACTTGTCTATATTATTCAATAAAACCTGCATTAATATATATATATATATATATATATATATATATATATATATATATATATATACAAGAAACAAACCACCACCATTTTGTCAACGTCTGCGGCCAACCGCCACGTTAAAAATGGACTTGTCTCTTTGATTTAATTCTCTTTGTTTAACTTCCACTTAGTTAATAACTTAAATGTTCTATGTTCACTATATGTTAATCTTCATTCTTTGATAATGGCTTATGTAAGCCGAAAGCTCAGAGCTGATAAAAAATCAACAATTACTGTAATTTCGTGTCGTCTTTTAACGATAGCACCATCAAGCTTATCAGACTATACGAAAGGATATTACACAAAATAAATAGACAAAACTTGTCTATATTATTCAATGAAGCCTGTATTAATAAAAAATGCTGCCAAAATACACACACACACACACACACACACACACACACACACACACACACACACATAGAGAGAGAGAGACACACTCAAGTACACGCAGATATATAAATATTTTTCTGGTGTTAATAAAGTAGTGCTCAATATAATATAACAGTATTTAGTAGACATAATGTGCGCTGTGGTGCATTGGATATCGGCTCGGAACGAGAAATCGGGGATCCGAGTTCGAATTCCAGCTGAATTCATTGCATTCACTTACGCGCAAATACCCTTGGGAAAGGTATTAATCCGTCTTTTCCTTCCAGTTATGGGTTAAATAACAGGACGGATTGGGTTCTATAGCCTTGGTCGGCAACCAGTCTACCGCAGAAAGCAATGGCAACCTACAGCGGGATAATCTTCTGCCCAGTCAGTCATGTCTCTGTCTAGACATGATCGCCCAAGCGTGTATCATGGATGGCACTTAACTGACTGACTGATTCTACGTCCATACCATGTTCTATGCAATCATCAGGTGCTTATTATAAACTGACCGTTCCGGAATTTGAATTCATGGTAGTTATATGTTATAATGCTAGTAATTGTATTATTTAATTTGATTTTGAGTAAAATTTAAACATGAGATTGGAAAGTAAAACCGTAAAATTAAATCAATATTAATAGGTAGGTCATTTTTAGGGCAGGGCTTATACGTTTTGTGCCTTTTGGGGTCATCGTGGATTGATTGTGGTTTCTATTTTCGTAGCAACCGAAAGACATTAATAAAATAAAATAAAATAAAAAAATAATATAATAATAAAAAAATGGTAGACAATATATATATATATATATATATATA